>CM044554.2:12240337-12277837 GCA_024416835.2 Perccottus glenii
CTAATGCTATTAATGCTATATTTCTATTTACACATCTATTGTGTCAGATACTGAGTCATTAATTGTGAAATATCTTTCCACTCATCATTTAATAAACTGGCAGAAGCTGGCTAAACATTTTAGCTAAAGGTTTGAGGGGGTTTGTACAAACTGTCAGTACATGTATTTGCAATTTCAGCTCAAATTCCTCTAATAAAGATGTAAATGTAAATAGAATCAGGTCTATTACATTTCAAACCCAGCAGTTCTTTATTTGACTACACTGTTCTAATATTTACTTTACAGTTGTGTTTACCTTGTAGGTTATATCTTATCATGACTCTGAGAATTTAAATACAATGCTGCCATTGACTTTCTGTGCATAGCTGTGATTGCGTAATGCTTATACTCCTGGAATAAAATGTAAAAGGTAAATGTTAAAAAAGAACGTTAGACAGATATATAGCCTATCTTTGGCATAATGGTAAAACCTTATTTACCGCAAAGTTTGCAAATTGGCCTAATAGTTATATTTACTCGACCCATATAGGTGATGCATAAAATACAGTGTGCAGAAAATACATATATTGTCAATTGGCTCATACTATTGTTGTGATTTTAAAGTATGCTAACAATGATTTTTCAATTTCTTCGTAACTTTCTCTTTGAGTATACTGGTGGACTACTAGAAAATGTTATTTTGCGTGGAAAAGTAAATTATGTTAGGAACTTAAATGCAGGATTTTAATCAATAATTAAATAATCTTGACAGAATGGTAATCCCTACTGTTTCACACTTCAGGTTATCAAGAATAGTATTGAGGTGAATAAACCATTGCCTGTATTTCACAATTTAACTCATTTGTTTACATGGCAGGGATGTTTCTGAGCATGTAGCCTACAGCCTAGCACAGCTCACAGTAGAGAACAAATTACAAAACTATATGGCAAGTGGCTGGAATGTATTCAAAAGTACAGTAAGAGATTAGATTTTTTTTTTACTGAAGAGAACAGAAAAAGTGGTCAGAGTTGTTTCCAAACATTATTTTACAAATACTGCATAGTCTGCCTTTAATAAGTATGAAAATGCAAAGCTACATATGAAAGACCTGTTTCTTCCACTGGATAGATCTCACACCATTTAGAAACGTTATTATTATGATATGTGTAACTTGCTAGAACCCGTAATAAAAATACAGACCAGCATTCTACATAATTACTAGACGATGGAATGTGGGACGATATTTTCCGATGAATGTACTCGCTGTTGTTGTATCTCATAATAATGTGGTGTTTCTATATTTGAGCCAAGAACCGTTAAAGCCTTTTGTCAACAGGGCTTCACGTGTCAGCACATTAGCAACCATCGAAGAGGCCTCAGCAGTCCAAGCCAGAAGACGTTTGCCTCAAAAATGTAGCGGCAACAGAAGCTGTAACAACCTGAGATGTCACTTTAGTATACAAAGATGATATGAATGACTGCAAAAAAACACAGTAAGCAAGCAGGGTACAACTTTGTCACTAATTGGATAGGGTGGATAACCAAAAGTGATGTTTAGGTGGATCACTGAGAGTTTGAAAGCAAACCTCAGTGTGCAGCAAATGTGACCACTCTTAAAAGTTGGGTCATGATCCATTTCCAAATGAACTCTCATGTGTTTTTGAAATGTGAAAAGTGTGAATGAAAGAGCATGCAGACCATAGATGTATAACCAGACCAAAAGCAGGAAAAGTATGGCAAGATACAATGCTTGATAGTGCCCTGAAAGGAAAAATAGCAAAGTCTGTATGCAGTAGTGGCTGGTATACCAAACAAACTTGTTTGATAAAGCAAATGTTAACATATCTATTAAATGTTTAACAATACATTGGAAAGCCTAAATGACAGGAGGCCCATTGATACCAGCCGCCCCTGGCTGTGTGTATCTTGTGTGTCTCCAAAGCGGATGTGCATGCTATCCTGAGTAGAAGGTAACTAAACTAGAGGGATAGTTTTCTGTTATGGTCCAAATCGTAAAAAGCAGACCACAAGGGTAAGCACAAACATGCAAAATGTCCAACTGAAGTCTGTTACAGTTAGTTTGACTGAACAGTCAATGCCACGCTCCAAAAATGTCCAAAAGGACCAAAACATGAGATGAAACAAAACATTCAGAAGCGAAATGTGGAGCAATGGGGAAGTAGAATGCTATTAGTGTTTGCTGCAGGCTCTTGTTTTGTTTGAAATAGTTGCATTATGCAGCATAGTTTACACTTATTTACAGAGCCTTGCATTTATGATTGTGGCTATTTTGATGATAGCACAAAAACTCATAGTTAGTGGTCGGTGAATTTATTATTTATTTATTTATTGTCAAACAAATGTGTTTATGCTTTTTAAATCTTAATGACAACAGAAACTACCCAAATGACCCTGATCAAAAGTTTACATACCCCAGTTCTTAATACTGTGTATTGCCACCTTTAACATCAATGACGGCTTGAAGTCTTTTGTGGTAGTTGTGGATGAGGCTCTTTATTTTCCCAGATGGTAAAGCTGCCCATTCTTTTTGGCAAAAAGCCTCCAGTTTCTGTAAATTCTTGGGCTGTCTTGCATGAACTGCACGTTTAATATCTTCCCAGAGTGGCTCAATAATATTGAGGTCAGGAGACTGAGATGGCCAGTTCAGAACCTTCACTTTACGCTGCTGTAGCCAATGACAGGTCGACTTGGCCTTGTGCTTTGGATTGTTGTCATGTTGGAACGTCCAAGTACGTCCCATGCGCCGCTTCGGAAATTAATGAGTGCCGATTTTCCTCCAGTATTTTTTGATAATATGCTGCATTCATCTTGCAATCAATTTTGGCCAAGTTTCCTGTGCCTTTGTAGCTCACACATTCATATAACATTAGTGATCCACCTCCATGTTTCACAGTAAGAATGGTGTACCTTTCATCACAGGCCTTGTTGACTCCTCTCCAAATGTAACGTTTGTTTTTCCTGTTTTATACAGTTCAATTACCTTTTCCCACAGATCCTTTGACATTTCTATGACTCAGAATACAGAAACGACAGTGCAGCACTTGATGAAAGCTGCAAGGGTCTGTCAGGAGCCCAGAAACTCACTGACCTTTTATACACACACTGATTATAAGATCACAGGTGAGGACGGTTACCTTTAGTATCCATTCAAACCTGTTTGTGTCAACTTGTGCATGTTATCAGGCTAAAATCACCAGGGTATGTAAACTTTTAATCAAGGTAATTTGAGTAGTTTCTGTTGTCATTATGATTTAAAAAGAGTAAACACAAATATTTGACAATAAATGTTTTCACCCAACCATTAACTATGAGTGAAAGAAATTTTTTGTGTTATTTTCATATTCTCTGAAAAATGGCTAAAGGAAAATCACAAATTTGGTCAGGGTATGTATGAGCACAACTGACAGAATGTGTTCAGTGAAATGTAGTTCAGAAAGGTTTGAAGCATTCATTCATTTGAAGTAAAGGAACGTAATTTTTCAGTGTTTGAAGTGTAATTGTAAAAATGCAAAGCGGACTGGATGGCTATTCAACAAAGTGAGGTATGCCAATAAGTTAAGCTAATAAGCCAATAAGTTAAGCTAAGTTAAGTTATTTTGATTTTCTGGTTTTAGATCCAAAAACAGGCTCATCCTGAGTGAAGCTCAGTCACCAAGGAAACTTATGCAGATGGCTGAGTCTGGTCCGGAGCAGACCAAACATTTGGTGAACCATATCACAAATTAAGTAGAAACACCCCTCATTTTACATCTTTCCTGCTAATGTTTTATTAACTTTACTAAACACTAAGATCAGAAAATATTTAGCTGAAAAAATGATTGCTTTTCTGAGCGAGTGTTATGGAATAGACTTCAGGAAACACTGTACTCCTTATTTAGTGTCTTTCCTGTTTTCTTTAGTCTTGAGACATTGCTCAAACCACAACTTTGCCTGTCTGTTCAAATATTGACTGTGTTCTCAAGAATGGAAACAATTGAGCCACACGGTATACGTGGTAAATAGTTTTTGGCGCCCCTGCTCTAAACACAGCGCCTGATAGGAAGTCTGATATGCCCTGAGCCTCTTCTTCGCTCCTGTTCATCTTGTGTGGTGACATTTTATTGGATAAGGACAGGGAAACAGAGATGGGGTGAGAGGAGAGGGGGTGATCTTCAAGCACCTGTAGTAATGCACAATGCACAGTTTTGAAAACACTGAGGGGAGGAATTTGGGCTAAAATGAGCCAAGTCACGTCTTCAAGGCATCTGAGACGGAGAGATGAAAGCAGCGTGGAGAAGAGGAAATGGGGGTTGAGTAGGCGTCACCTGGAAAACAGCCCGCCATTGACAGGATCCCAACCAGGCAAGACGTCCCAAAAAAATCTACTTCACCTAAAAAAAAAAAAAGGCTGTTGAGGATGGGTAGAGTGGCAGACCCTTCAAGTGAGCAAATGCAAACAGAACATCAACAATGTTTACCTTAGAGTTTGCAAAAGGCTTGATTTTGGAGAGCCAGATAAGTATTTGTAAGCGGGATTAACAAGAGGCCGACTTGTCCTGACAGTGCAGTGTAACGGAGCGATTTCCTGTCAACAAAAGGAGGCGGGGCACAGGCTGATCTGAGTCAAGTGGTGGGGATTACAGTGTTGAAGGCTCATTTTCGAGCAAGGGAGCTGAATGATGTGTTTACACCGATCCCAGATAGGGTGTTTTTGTTATGACGTGTCCGATAAGCTTTTTTTTTTATGATGCGACAGCCACAGTGATAACAGATGTTTACGGCTGTGTGGTGTCTAGGTGGCCATCATTTACAGAGAAGAAGGGGAAGAAAAGTCAAAGAATGCAAAAAATGTGGGGAAAATATTTTGACATTAAATTTGATGGAACTTCTTGAGACAAAAGAATTCAATAAAATTTTGTTGAAATGACTATGCAGTCTCTTGTCAATTTCTTATTCAAAATATAATTGCTGCCTTGGTGTTCAATTCAATTTAATAGATAAAACTCAGTTGTTAGGTCTCTACAAATGCATTGATTCAGACTTCATCTTTCACAGACTGACTGAATGTCGAGTCTTATTGCAGTCTGGAAGAAGGAGTTCTCATGGTGTTCTGCATCTCTCTGATCTCAGATGTCCACTGGCTGTTCTCTGTTGTTCAAAAACAGGATGCAGCGGATGATCCATGTTGTTCTGTATAGCATCCGTCCTGTTGTGTGTCTGTTTAGCCCTAACCATAACTAGGTGGAGTTTGTGCTGAAATAAAATACCGCAAGTAGAAGCCTTTTCAAAAATTGAATGTCTTTTTAAAAAAATTAATTTCCCCGCAGTGGGATCAATAAAGCTAAATATAAGCTATTCCTAAACATGCTATTATATCATTGGAATTAATAAAACTAAGTCCAGATGCCCTTGCTTTAACCTGTTCTTCAAGATGACCTGGATGACTGAGAACCTTCACAGACGTCATTACAATACAAATTATTCACCTAACATAATCCACTGAGAAAAAGAAAATGGATGTCTCATTATGACATATAATGAAACTGATAGTGTTAGTGGTACAGTTGTAATGCTCCAAAGTGGCAAACAATCGAGAATCTGGATGAATTTGGTCATTAAAACAAGCGTTTAAAAGGCACTGACGTTTCTGGCAACATTGCATACATGTAGATGATGATATACAGTATGTACTCAAGAGGTTGCGATAAAAACAAGTTAAAGAACACTCAAACATACACAATATGAAAATGATAGAAATGGTAATGACACAGGTATCAGCTGATACGGTGAAGAGACACTTGTGTGACTGTGGTCTATGTTTGTTTTCATAACCTGAAAGAGTAGCAGCCAATGGAGAATTTTGAAGATGTATTCCAGAAGAAAGGCAACCTCGGCATGTGACACCTTTAGGTTTTCCCAGTAGTTGTACAAATCAGTTAAGGTGCTCCACTGACATCACTTCAACAAAAACAAACCGGTAACAGCAGCAGCAGAACGACTTGTAGTCTTTGTTTGGACCCTGATTCTAATTCAAGCTGGCGTCGATTTTCAAAGCGTTATTTATCCTGGGAGGCTTTTGCTGAGCAGGCTCGCTGTATTTCGGCAACACTCCCCTTCACTTTGTTGGCACATGGGAGCTGTAGTCATCAGTTTTTATGGATAAAAAAAGGTATTGCACTGTCCTGATACAATCCAACAATATCTTACCTTTGGGTGGTTTGAAACTTTAATGTGTAATCAATCTGAATCCCTTGAGGAAAACCAGCTCTGAGTAATCATCAAGTATTATTGCACAGTGTTACGAATGAAAACATGTGAAAGTGAAATGAGACAAGTTAGACAAGAAAGACAGAGAGGTTTGTCATCTTTTCAAAAAGTCACAATATCATTTAATATAAAACACCTTTAAATTGACCATAATAGGATTCTGTGATCAGTTCCAGCGTACCAATGTGAAAGCTCCACTTGGACGGCAGCTGTCTTCACTGGTACTTCCAAGTGCACACAGAAAAGTGTTGAAACATGCATTTACTATATTGTACAAAGTCAAAAGCAAAAAAACAGATGGTCTTTTTGCCAACACTGGCATTTAGTCTTTGCTGCCTCATGAGGGTCCAGAGGCAAAGGGGGGGACAGTCTTGATAGTTGGGCATGTACAGAGATGTCCATTTGTTTTCTGGCACTGTGGGATGCAGTGCCCTCTTCTCTTTTAAGCCGTCAACTGAAGGGAAAGCGGAAACTTAGTGTAAGGCAGGGATATTATTGAACATAGTGTAAATATTCAATAAAACCACAATAGGCTTGCTTAATTTTGTGAGAATTCAGTACGGCTTCAGTGCTGGGAAGTCCACCTACAGTGTTTAGCAGGTCCTGGCAGTATGTTCTAAAATACTTCCCAAATGTTGCTGGTAATGAATAATATAACAGCACAATGTCCGAGTTTTCCTGACCAAAACGGTGCTGTGTTTATTACACACACATCAGAAATACAGTACAGAGCAGAGCATCCTCCATTTTGTCTGAACACACTGACGACACTCTCAAACATTTTTCTCCCCAGCTCTACCCTCTTTCCCCCTGTCCATTCACTCACGCAGTCACACTACAGATGCCACAGAGGTGACGGAGGTCACCTTATTGTCTTCTGCCCACGGCTGCAGGTTCTGCAGGGCGAACAGGGAGGAGTTGTGTAGGCAGAGCGGGTCGGGCTGCAGAGGCTGGCTCAACGTCTTCTGAAAGGCTTCCTGCTGAAGCTGCAGCATCAGCCGGTTGGCCTGCTGCCGCTCAGCCTCTCTTTCCTCCGCCGTCTGTCTCCTGCACCAGCACAGTCACACAAGGAATTAAAGACATGACTGCGTTTATGAGCACTTTACAACATGGTTTGTCAAACCACAGACGAGCATTAAGCTTTTTAGCAACTTTACTAAGGCTAAGAGAGGCCTGAGAGAAGTTAATGCAAAATGTAGATGTGTAACTTAATGGCTTTTTCTGTATTGCAATTTTGCTTATTATTGTGGGTCCCAAATATTGGGTTGGGTCCCAAAAGTGGGTTGAGGGAGATTAGATTTGCGTCTCCCCAAAAAAAGTTAATGGGTACTAACACAAAAAACCCTAGAGAGAAGAATCCAAAAGGCTCCAAAAAAGGAATAAAAGTGGAATAAAAAAAAAAAAAAAGGAATAAAAAATAAAAGTGTCTAAAATAGCATTAAGAAGGAATTAAATAGGACTACAAAGAAAGACTAGGCTAAAAATTACAAAAACATAAAGAAATGACAAAATTATAATAAGACACTTATAATTATATAATTTATTTGGTCTTATGGTCTGCTGAAAGTGTGGGAAACGCTTAGGCACAGGCTACTAATATATTATAGAATATTTGCTAAAAAATAATGACAAAAAGAATAACATTTAGATTTGAAAAAGAGTTGTTGTAAAACGGCATTACCATGGGATTCAGAACAGCCCACACAAAACATCAAGTTGCTTGTAAAAGCTTGTATTTACCGTGCCTTAGCGGCGCTGCAGGCTACATGACAGCTGATCACAGTGAGTGACAGCTGCTGCTGAGGAGGAGACAGTACTAATGGGGGCAGAGCAGGAACAGTACACTTTCCGCCCCAAGGTGAGAAGCTACGGCTTTGTTTTTCCCCTCAGCTCAGTATATGTTAACACAAACAGACACGGTGTAGAGTGAGGGCACTTGTAACTATGGTTTCTGGTGTTAAAGATGATAAAGATTTTTTATAAACAAGAGTTGAGTTGAATTGAACTTAACTAAATTGTGTTAAATTGAGCTGAATTGAATTGAGCTGAATTTAGATGAATTAAATGGAATTGAGCTGAGTTGAGTTGAATTTAACTGAATTGAGCTGAACTGAACTAAACTGAAGTGAACTGTTTCAAATTTAATAGAACTGAGTTGAATTGAAGTGAATTGAGTGAAATTAGATTAAGGTGAACTGAAGTAAACTGAGTTGAATAGAATTAAAATTGAACAAATTGTTTTAGTTAAATTGAACTGATAATTGTATTGATCTTGAAAACATACATACGTGCTCAGTGTAACACTATTGTTGCAAATAATATATGGTATAATTATTTATAGCTCATTTATCTTTCTTACAAAACAGTATTGTGTATATATCTTAAACATAAAATAAATGATTAAAAAACAATTTAAAATCTGTAGGATCGTCTAGCTGCCTAGGATTAATATTAATAGTGTGAATCTAATAACTACATGTGTAATAAATGTAAAAAAAAATCTGTTTCTAAATGGGAGCAGGGATGGGAGGCGGAAGCACACCTCTAAAACACTCTTTCATGCACACCAAGCTCCATCCATTAGCCACACATTATTGTTAACAGCATTATCATAATGCGATTGGCCGGCCGTTGATTCGATCACGCTCTTGTTACTAACGTAGTCGTCACGCAAAGACATCCCTCATGCTCATCCCATCACTACAGGGAACAGCATAAATCTCTGCAAAACTAGAATATCAGAAAAACGAGTTAGGACCATTCCCTTGTTACTCCCCGCGACCGTTATCCGTTTCAGTTTGCCCATGTTCAGAGAAATGTATTTTATTATCTCATTATATATTTTGAACACATACATCGTCATATTCCAATGCTTTTTGTTGCTACTGTTGTAAACCAACTCATATAATATTTTAAAGATTTTATATAGTTAAACTAAATTATTACAAAAAAACAATTGTTCAAAGCTCTAGGATCATTTACACATTAAAACACTAAAAGGTAATTTAGCCCTTGGTAATTTGCTTATGAGAAATGTGTGCTGTCCCTTTAACTCGAGGCAGGGCATTATAATCGGATTTCCTTCTCATTTACTTCCAAATGGCTATAAACAACAGTCAGAATGAAGTGAAGGATTTTTTTTGTCTATGGCTTTTGCAGTCCATTCTCCTGTGAGCATTTTGCTTGTGACAGCAGCTTTCTAAAAGGCCTTTCAGGAGGCTGGGGTAATTGTGCTTGGTCAAGTGAAGTGGCCTCAAATGGCAGCTGGGCTAAGCAAAAAAGGTGTTGTGTTGTACAAGGACGTTAATGCAAAAACTGCGGGGCCTTTAGTTGTGTTCAAAGCAGTAAGCATTTTGGATCCCAAATGAAAGGCAGACATGTTCGATGATGTCAATTTATGACTCAGGGAAAATGACAGGAGAGTGATTCTCTTGCCATTGAGAAGATAAAATAACTTCTTAATAAAACATGAGAAAAAAGCAATAACAATGATAAGCTTTGGACACGACATTGAAAGACAAACTAAAGATGTATCAGGCCTGGTTTACAGTGTTTACACTTTGAACTTTGCATTATACTACTGCAATAAATAATTAGTCTAATTTGTCTCACAATAACTACTGTATGTCAGTGCATTTTTTTCTTGGTTAAGATGATTTTAGTGATAATGGGTGCTCTAGGCAGGAGGTACTTGGGGGCCAATATAAACTGGAACTAATGCATATGAATCAAATACTCAAAAACACAATTATTATGTAAGTCATTATTATACCAGACAAACAATCAAAAAATCCAATGTAATCACATGTTTTGGAGAACCCCTTCTCACTTGGGGCCCAAAGGCAATTGCCCAATATACCCACCCAGCTGCAGTGGCTTTGGTTGTTCCTTTAAAAATGTGAAACGTTTACATTTACCTAATTTTGATTCACTATTTAATAAGTTTTGAGCTAAGCTAACAAAATGCTAAAAAAAAAACAGCTTGCTTTCAAAAAGGAATATAAAGGATATGTATTTTAGAGTGCATACCATATCAAACGTATGGCCCGTGGACCCTACAAATGCATTCTGGTGAATGGGGGTGTCTAATGGCAAAAATAAAACTATAGTAAAACTTAGCTAAAATAAATAAATTGTGAATAAAATTTCACTAAAACAAGCTCAGTGGGTAGAGTGGTCGTCCTTCAACCGGAAGGTAGGTGGTTCGATTCCCGCCCTCCCCACAGTTTATACTGTCATTGTGTCCTTGGGCAAGACACTTAACCCACCTTGCCTCCAGTGACTGTAACACTGGTAATTACATTAGAACAATGTAAGTCGCGTCAGCTAAATGAATAAATGTAAAATGTAATAATCGCTGTTGAGCTATATTTGTTAGTATTTTCATTAATATTTACAATAACAACCATGCATATATATATATATATATATGTATATATATATATATATATATATATATATATATATATATATATAATGTATATGTTTCCATTAATATTGGCATTAAAACATTGAAGCAAAAAAGGCTTTTGTGACTTTTTCCAAATTTATTCCATATTCCATATTACCATAAAAAAATCAGAATAGTAAAATGTCTCATACACCCTTGGTTCTAAGCCTTCACATAATATTTCTTCATTATTACATATTTATTAATGCTCTACTACAAAGTGTCACTAGTGTCTGATGAGGACCGGATTGCTCTTGATATATTCTTAAGTAATACTGTGGCCCTTCATCAGCTTGAGTTTGCCATACAGGCAGCTATTCTTACCGCCATTTCGTCCGTCTGTTCTGAAACCAGGTCTTGACTTGTGCGTCTGTCATCTTCAAGGCCTTGGCCAGCGTGGCTCGTTCTGCTGAGGCCAGATACTTTTGTCTGTGGAAGCGTTTCTCCAGCTCGCAGATCTGTACCCGGCTGAATGAGGTGCGAGGCTTTTTCCTCTTGGGCGGAGTCCGGTTTTGGTACGGGTGGCCGATGCGCCGGGTCACAGAGAAGGGCGACAAGGCAGCTGGAAGGAGAAAAAACTTTTATATTTATATGACACTGTTTAAGAATAGAGATCTGTGCATGAAAAATGTTAACCAATATTTTTTAATTGTAAAGAGCCAGTAAGATAAAGAATATTTCTATTTCCCAATTGCTTTTCTGTATTATAAGCCTATTTTCGATGTGATGTGTCTGGGCATCCATATAATTTTGTGGTTCATTGCCAGTCTTGCTTTTACTCTGGAAAGGCTGCTGTGTTTGGGGAGTTGATAAAAAAGGCCCCGAAGCTGCCAATTCAAGAAGAAAAATGTAATTACTGCTGCAATTCCCCTGCCACATTTTCAAAACAGAAAGACCTAGGCTTTGGACAGAATGGAACTCGATTTATGAATTAGGTCCAGAAAAAATTAAACGGAACAAATTGCTTGTGAATCTATTGTAATAATGTTAAATAATGTCCACAAGAAAAGTCTAAATCAATACAAAAGCTTGTTTTTGTTAAATAGCTGTACGAATGTTACAGTAATATGAATTAAAATGGTGCCTACACAGAGGGGGATTAAACATTTGCTATGTGAAGTGGGGGAGACTCACCTGGGTAAGCCCCCTTAGCGAAAGCATAGTCTGCCAGAAGGCCATTGCTGTCTCGCAGGTGAGCGAGCTCGGGGTAATAGCATTTGGCTAATGTCTCCACAGTGCTCCAGACAGGGACCCTGCCGATGTCTCCCTTGGGGAGAGGGCAGAGGGATCCGGCAGTCCCCGCCCCCCCTGTGGCCTCTGCGGCTCGGCTCTCCTCTGCCTGCTCCCCTAAAGGAAAGGGAGACACAGTGAGGTCCGCGTCTGGAGCAGCCAGCGGTGGGTACAGTGGCTAATCACATGAAGGAGCCTGAACGATGAACACACAGCTTTAACAGGGTTTAACTTAGCTTTACAGAGGGCTGCTGCTACAACGGGATAACTGCCATTTGGAGAATCACTGACAACTAGCAGAAAGATAAACATGAATCAAACCTGGACGCTTTAGCCAATAACTGTCAGCTTGTCAGTTGACTTTTGATGATTTCTTTACAGCATTAAAACTTTGTCATTAATCTGAGCTGCAATAGACAGGTCCTGCATCATGTGATTACTTCAACTTATAATACACAGACCACCTTTTCAAGCAGGTTTATTCCTGATATACAAATGTTTTGCATTTTATTTTACATTCTAATGACTTACAAATATGCTTCATTCATGAAATATTTTTTTCCCCCAATGCAAATGCAGATACACTTTGCATTTGCAAAATCTATTGGCAAATGTGACTTCAAATATCTTCAAATATAATATCCCAAGGAAAGCTCAATAGAGTCAAGAAGTTTCTAACCTCTGTTTTTGAATATTATGTTTCTGACACAAAGCATTCTGTGCATTTGCTGGACTAACAAAAATCGGCCTTGCTTTTTTGTGTTGTTTCTAAAACTGGATTAATGCTAGGGATTTGTGCATTTTAGAACTAATTCTTCAGATTCTGTGTGATTTTAGCAATAGCCTTGTCTCTGTGTCTTTATTATCTTTTTTGTTGTCACTCTATGAAGCTTTTCCTGTCTTTCTTGGAGTCTTGTATCATTCTATCTGGGTATTAATAACAACTTATCTCCAGCATCATAAAATATCTATGAATCCTGTCTATTTTGTCAGCCATGGGTAAACAGAAGATCGATAAATGTAACAGGATCTTTTCTGGCCATGGATCCACTCCTCAGCCACATTCTCATTTTAAACCAAATGGAAATCAACAACAGGAAAAGCTGTTTGTGTGTGAGTGTCATTCCTCCCTTACAAAGCTGTTCTGCGCTGTCTTACACTGTGTTCATTTGTTTTTGTTTTGTCGGGAAAGTGCACCAGGAGCCAAAATGAATATGAAACATCTGCATAGGTGTCTCCAGAGAGCACCGCACTACTGCTGCTGCTCTCACTGTTAATAGCGTCAGAGAAAGATGTTTTGGATGGAAAATGGCACACAGCTATTATACACTTTGACAATATTCTCAAAAAGCAGTTGTATACCTTAACAGTGATAAACAGTGGACACATGCTTTAAACATTAGCTTACATAAAAACACAGCAATTAAAATCACAGTTATAAATATGTCAGAGAAAACTCAATAACCTTTTAATTGTTTGTCCTTTTGTAACATTTGTGGCCATCATTTTTAATATTGTTTTAATCTATGAGAGTAATTTGCATTTATGGTAATTGTCCAGATGTGATTCTTTGATGCTCAGTAATAGTAAAATGTTAATTGTATCCCTTTAACGTTGCTTAAGGGACATCTAAGGTCCTTGGTCCTTAGTAATGAGTTTAGAGTAACAAAACTAGGGCTGGGCGACATTTAAATAAATTGTTTTAATTACAGTGAATAAAATGATTATTTGTTTTTAATGGTTTCTTATGAACACAAGATACAATTGTTTGTTTTCATTGCAATTGATCTCATTGCGTATGTTGAACATTTATCTATTTATGTATCTATTTGTTTAATCTTAAAGCCTTTATTGATAAACACCTTTATATGTTTGTTTGTTTTATAATATAGTTTATGTGGTTCTAAGATATATATTTATTTATTTGTCAGTTTGTTTCACTTATAACCTTAAATTGATAAACTACATTTATTAATCTTTTTTTTTGTTTTGGATTTATTTTTTTATTGCCTACTTTGTTTCACCTTATATTGGAAAACAGCTGCTTTATTTGTAGTTTTTTCTCTCTATTAGGATTTATGGCCTGATAGTGACACAAGACCTTTTTTGTATACATGGAGTTTGTTACACCTCAAGTTTATATTTACACTAGATTATTATTCATTCATTTAAGTAATTGTAAACAACCGACCAAAACTGAAACCAATTAACTTCCCAGCCTTAGTCCTAGTATTTATTTAAATTTTTATTCCCTTTTCAGAATTATTATAGCATAATGCATTAATTATAGGCCCTTTAGAGCCTGGCTTGTTTATCAAATATCATCAAGTCTATCACATGTAATATATATTTAGCCTCAGAGTAAGGTTACATTTTGGCCGTCTTGTTCCCCTTGACTACACTTCACAGGTTGCACACACTCTCCGCCTGGTGCAGCTCCCTTTGGCACTCCTGCTAAATAATACTGCATTAGATGGCTATTTCAGGCCATCTGCAGTCTAAGTAATGGACCAGGCACACACACTTTTACACACACATCAAAAAGGGAACAAACCCTTGAACTTGACAACTGCAGCCAACCAAGGGCCTCAAAAAGCTGATAAATACACGAGCCACTGATGTTATAGATACTGCCCGGCTCACATTCATGTTTTGACTGAAGGTGTAAGACCTTTAAGGAAGCAGATATGTTCTCACATTCATCCCAGGCTATTAATGGGACTCCAGGTCATGTACCAGATATAAATATAGGGTAACTATTTGTGCCAATTTGATTTTCACACTACATTGAAATTAAAACATTTTCTAACATTGAAATTAAAATAACATGCTTCAATGTGTGATTAAGTACAGCATGTCTCTACTGTTTTCATTTTCTGTCGCTATTATAGAATGGGACAAGTCCTTGCTAAATGAAAGCAAAATTTTCATTAAAAACAATGAACTTTAACATTGCTTTGAAATTTCTTAAGCTTACAAATACAATGAACTAAAATCATAAAGTGTAATATTTGTAATAATTGTTATATTTATTGTTTAGGCATGATATTTAACATAATATGTAAAATTTAAATATGTTAAACAGTATGATACATATATATTTGACATAAACAATAACTTATAGGCCACTGTGTGTTGAATGTGTGTGTGTGTGTGATCTATTAAAGAGAAAAGAGTGTTTTTAAAGAAAAACTGTGCTTATTCCGCTTGTGTTCAACCTCTACTAATGAAAAAGAAATTGGCAGAGAATACTAAATCTGCTGCCTGGGTAACACAATTGGCATAAGCATATCACAAAATAAAATGCTACCGTAGAGAACATATTTCCCATAATGAAAGCACTTGTACTTAATAACACTTCTCGGTGACAGCGCCTCCCTTCCCCACTGCGGATATTACCTTTGTAGCAATCTAATAAATACAGCCGTGAAGGATTCTAAAGGGGATATTGAAATATAACATGAACATATATTGCTATTTATTACACTATACGGGACAGAAGCAGGGCCACTGTGCTCTGTCACACAAAGAAACACAGGGACACAGAGCAGGTGGAAACAGGACGAGTTCTCTCAAATCAAATCTGATCTCTGCTCTGCTGCCATTAAAAGCCACACTGAGATTTAGCCCAACAAAGACTTTCATTATGGATTTATCTCTGCAGCGTGACCTGGAAAGGACAAACTGTACTATGACGCTGCCAAATGCTGTTCATTATTATTAGCGTTGATGAATCATTTTATTATGTGTATACTTTAACATCAACTGTGCGGATACTTATTATTGCCATCAGTTTAACTAATTGGCACATAACGTGTATAGCCATTATAGTGAAAAAATATATGATATAATATGTCAGTGGGTTTATCTCACTTCAAATCATAATCAATAAAATCTACCAGAATATTACTTGCTTTAGGCTCTCAAAACCATATGGACAGCTATCAACAACAGGCTCAAGTAGATTTAACTTTAAAAAAGCATAAATTGTACCTATATAAAATGAGCTGCATTTACTTTGTAGTAACTGTATTTTTCTAGATGGTGCACTTATAATTTCTGGTGCTTTTAAACCAATTACCAAATCATTCTTCCCATTTTCAATCCCAAACAATAATGGAATTAAGGAGCATCACACAGTAATATAAGGATTTACACCTGTGTTTACTGCAGACTAACATAGACTAGCATAGCACTGTTTTTACTATTTTATAGTATGACTTCTCATACATTTGTAACACAAAAGTCAATTAAAAGATTCACATTTAGGCCTAATTCCCCAATTATTTGCTTGTTGCTAATCTATTCCTGTTCTTAGGCCAGGGGTGTTGCAACAGTAGTGAAAGGGCAAAGTGTGAAGGGCCCCACAAAGATTGTTCATTATATATTTTCAATTGTTTAATTCAGTACGCCACATTTATTTTTGTTTGAACAATTTTCACTGGATTCCAGACTAATATGACTTATGTGCCCCAAGTCAAGTGTGTGTTGGTGCCCCTAGCTTAGGGCCCCTAGTTGCACTAGAGTTGCCTCTGCCCCTTGCTTTCAGGGCTGTTAAAAACTTCTCAAAAATAATACGGATTACTCAAACTAATTTGTAGGAATTAGTTGCCTAATACAAGACATAATAAGTAGCAATAATGACAACCTTATAAATGTCAAAATTTGGGTTTCTAGAGATGATGGGACCACCACACAGGAGGTGAAAAGAGCCCCAAAACACAATGAATTAGGCAATATTACTCAGAAAAACATGCACAAATACATGCTGTTATATTTAACAGTAAGATGTTGATTAAAATAGATACACTTTAGAAAAGGCACATTTAAATTAGCTATGTTTATTTCTTTTATTGCTTATGTTATTTAGCTTATCTCTAGGAATAAATGTTTTTAAAAAGTAAACAAAAAAGTGCTTATGTTATTTATCTCTAGGAATAAAGGTTAAGAAGGTGGTCAAAAATAGTTGTTGTTGTTTTAAAGCAAAGACAATGCACGTGTTTTGGGGTTTGCCTGCCCCTACCCCATTGCAACGCCTCTGAAGATAGTCTACCATTAGCCCGGTTGGCTCACCCGTGTTAGCTGGTGGAATTGTGCACTGCTGTCCCATAATTCCACAGAAAACAAGCCTGGCCTACGGGTGCCTGCAGGTTGGATTTATAAACGCCTTAAAAACCGTAATATTTAGCCTACTTGACAAACTGAGATGTATGAGTGGGCATTAAGAGAAGGGAAAGGGCAATGAGAAAAGCCTGTAGTGCAATTAAAAACAGCATTCCTTTACGTCTTTACTTTACGTCCACTGGTTGGCGCAGAAAAAAGCCTGTGATGATTCGTTGAGTCTTGCAAAGGTGCAGCACGGAGCCGTTCTCCTTCGGTTTCAGACTTCGAAAGTGGGCACGTTTAAAATGTCAGCCTCCACTGGCCATCCAGACAGATGACAGTCCTCTTGATTTATGGCCTCTTATTGGAAACAGCATGACCAAATGTGGAAAGTGTGTGCGCGCACTTCCCTGTGTAGTGTTACTGTTAGCTGCAGCTAGCTGATCGATAAAGTGGAAAGATATAAGCTGCGAAATAATTACAGCGACACAGAGCCGAAAGAAATTAAACGAAAGGCCCTCGGTGGCTATGAGTAAAATTGATAAGCCTATTTACACTGTATCTTTTTGCAGTTGACATATCGCCCCCCAGTATTTAATAATTAATCAGGTATAAAGAACGGAATGGTGAATATTTAATGCCAGAAGAGGTGGGAGCGGCTGGCTCGTGTAATGTGCTTCATTTTCATCTTGGTAAGAATGGAAGTTCAAGGGTTTATGACCAAGGCTACATGCGTAGGCTACATGTCTGTTTAAATGGCCACAACTCCATATTTATCAAAATGTTGTGGGTCATAAAAGTCAAAATGTAAGCTAATGTTTTCCCAAGCAGGGGATGAGAGTGGAGTACACTTAATATTAAAGATTAACCATAGTTTTAACTTGAGTCGTTTTTACGATTGTTTCTAATTATTTTAAAGGACAGTGCATTTTACTAACACTATTTTAATGTTAGCATTATACTTTGTTATTATTTTACAAACGAAAATTTTAAATGTTTGCCCTCTTCCTGTTTTATGGTTGTTGTTTTTTTTATTATTCGGGTTTATTATAATTCTAAATCTGCCATTGTAGCTATTATTAATTTGTGTGTAAAAGTAGGCTACATTAATTATCCAATAAAAATAAAACTGTATGGATTATAACTTCAATAATTAGCATAAATTGTTAGTAGTAGCCAGCAGCCAAATATGATGGTAGTCATATGTTGTCATTTTAGAATTCCATTCTGTCTCTTTTCTTTAGTCATAATGGAGTGGGAACGTATTAAATAGTATATTCTAGACCAAATAAAGATTTTAGTATATTCTAGACCAAATAAAGATTTTATATAACATATTTAAAATAAAGTGACTGGCCGACCAGACTATTTATTGAATTAATAAATAACACATAGGAATAGGCATATATCATTATTGTCTAGTTTGTGCCCTTGTTGTGTCATCTCGCTGTTTCTCAATTGAAACTCATTCATGGCGCTGAGACACTGCGCAGCGTCGTCGTTATCCGTGATCCGCAGCAAATGGAGAGTGATGGTCCAATCCTGATTCATCAGCGCGTCCATGTCAATCTGCGCGCCCGTTCATCAGCCATGATGCTCCACTACACTCGCTCTGACTGCGAGAGGCGTGCGCAATAGGACCCCGGATATCAGGCCGGATATACACAGTGGGTTTGAGGGTCTTCGCCGGGATATGGAAATGAGTGAGGAATATTTTTAAGTTTCATATTTAAAGCATTCTGAACCACGCAAAACCCATGTCTAATTGATTTCCATATAGCAATAAAACCTAAAGGAAATTGATTCATTCTATTAGGCTAAATGCCTTATCAGACATCTACAGCTTTATGAAGAATAGGAGGACACTGTGGCCATGTGCGTTTTTTATTTTTTTATTTTCACTACACAAATTCTAATATGATAAAATAAACGAGAATAATGTCGTCAGCTCAGGGTCATAGCTAAATAAGAACCAAATAAACTTCCACTTATTATACTTTGCTTACTGTTATTAGTCAATAGGCCTAATTTTTTTTTTACGCTTTCTCAAAGCTATTTCTCCAGTGTCACAGATTATTAACCGGGGTGCGTTTTGTAAACTACTAATTGTCTCACCATGCACACCTCTCTAAATGTTTTTAATATCATATAATTACAGGGAATGAATAAATCGTTGATAGATCGTCAACTCGTGGTCGTAGCAAAGAAACTGCCACTTTTTCTTCTTATTATTATATTGTGGTTGTTGCCAGTAACTTAGCTATCCCTCTTCCCCAGTGTCAAATGAGACAGTGGTGCGATTTTTGCAAACCACTATTGTGTCACAATGAAAGACCTCTTAAATGTTATATTACATATAATACTATCCGTATTGCTTATCATTATATTGCTTACTATATTATATTTTGCTATTGTATTTTGTAACTCTAATTTAATGAATGGCCATAATTTTAGCTTGAATGTTGGATGTGTGTTCCACGGTGAGTTATTATTTACCTGTGAGTCTGTCCTTGGCGAACCTCCTGCTGCTCTCCATCCACGGGAACGTGAAGTTACCCGCGTTGCCCATGCCCATAGAGGGCACGGGCGGCATGCCCGGGTGCGCGGACGGCGGCGGATGCGGCGCGGCTGCTGCGGCTGAAGGCGGCGGAGGAGGCGGCATGGGTCTGTGCGCGGGCACCCGGATCACTCCCCCCGCGCCCCCGGAGTTGACGTTAACATTCATGTTCATGCTGACGTTCATGTTCATGTTGACGTTGTAGGAGCCTGCCAGCCCCGCCGCAGCCGCCGCCATGGAGCAGGCCGGGTTGTAGACGGTGTTGTAGCCGTTGCCGTAGACGTTGGGAGCCAGTGCGTAATCCGGCTCGCCCGTCCGATTGGGCAGCATGCATCCGCTGGACTGGTCCGAGCTGTTTAGGATCTGGTCGATGCCGAAGCTGATGGGTTCGTGCTGCTGCTGGTGCGTCTGGTTCACCTCCTCGATTCCGGTGTGCTCCATCGCTCGTGTTTTCAGTGAAGTCAATAGATTTGAGCGAACAGACTTGAACTAAAACTGCCGACAAAGGCCCAATGCTTCTATTCCCTAAAAACCAACAGCGCAACCCAAAACCTGCCCATTCTTTTCGCCCAGAAATGAAGCGATGGTCCCCTAAACGAAGAGCTCATCCGTGGGACTACTTTAGGAAAAACGTATCCATCGTAAACGCGGCTCTATCCAACAAACTAAACAAAAGGCAGTCTAGAAAACGAAGAAGCAGGTGTTTATCCGGAGCACTCACACATCCGAGGGGCTTCTCTGGAGAGCCTTGACGCGCTTTGTTCGTCTATGATCCACGAGTTGAGCACGCAACATAAAAATAACAAAACAGGGAAAATGACGCGCTGGACGTTTGAAGCTTGAATGGGAGCAGTGCGTTTCAGCAGGTGAGACGAGCCTCTGCGTAAAAGCTGCCATTCGGTCATCCATCCAGCCAAACCCTACCTACCTCCTCCTCCTAGCTCCCCCCCTTCCTCCTCCTCCATATGAAACGAGGACACTTTTTTCTTTTTTTTCTTTTTTGCTGGCGTCTCTTAAAGAAGCCGCAGCTCCAGTGGCGCTTCAGGCCCTGGGTCAAAGCGCTTTTGGATCATTTCGCCACCGCTTGTCAACACTCGGAGCTGATACTGATAAAGGGGTTTAATATGCACTTCATTAGGTGTTACGGTATTTTTTTTTTTACACTAAAGCGCGACGCTCACTCGATGTCAAAACATGAAGAAGGGCAACGTGAATGCCTTTTTAATTCTTTGTCTTTGAGGTACAGCGTCTGTTTTATGCACAAAGGCTGCATATTTCTTCATAAAATAGAAAATGGTCACGAATATTGGCTACATTATACATAAATACTCATATTATTATTACTAGCCTACTAAAATTGGCCTAAAGTCATGTGAATGCTTTGAATTGAATATCTGGATACAAGAATAACGTTCAAACGTAAGTATGAAGCCTCCTAAGTGTTGCCAATTAAACCTATTTGAGGTCATTTAAAACATAGCAATTAAAAATGAAGGATAGCTACTTTCTGTGGTTGAACTATTCTGTATTTCCCATCCTAAAATTCAACTAACCCAATTTGGGATGCCATGGCAGTCATATCTGGATTAAAAAATAACGTTAGTTATGAAGCCTAACAACTAAGCAATTGAGGTAACATATAGCATAGAAAATTGACAATTGTTACTTTTTTGCTTAAACTTTGCTGTATTACCTTTAATATTTCATAAAATTGAATGAGTCATGTGAATGCTGTCGATTTCATATTTGGATAAAATAATACGGTTTAATGATTACTTATGCAACCTAATCTCTACATTGTCAACAAAGCATTTAAGGTAACATGATCCTCTAGCAAAATGGAGGATAGCTACTTTTTGTACTTGTACTTTCACTTGTACTTGTACTGTTCTATATTAATTATTATTATTACTAAAATTTTAGTCATAAACTCATTGGGATACAGTTGCATTTTGGATAGAGGAATAACGTTAAATGGTTGTGTTTGAAGCCTATTAAAACAGCTATTTAAAATGAAGGATAGCTTATTTTTGTGTCTTATTTTATCCCATGTTGTATGTATGTAAATTGATTCTTATATATATATATATATATATATATTATATAAAAGCTAATATATATATATATATATATATAAGCTAATGGGAATGTTATTTATTTTATATTTGGATAATAAAATAACATAAATGGTTACGCATTACTCTCAAAAGTAGTTGTCAAATAAACCCATCTGAGCTGAGGTAACATAAACATAGCACTTAAAAATAAATTCTACCTTCTAAATCCTTACTAAAAGGGACTTGTGTGAACTCATGGGAATGCTTCTAATTAAAGCATAATCGTATATGGTTACATATGAAGCCTCCTAAGAACGTTGCCTCATAAAGCCATTTAAGATAAGTTAAACAAATGAAAACGTTCTGTGCTTATACTTGTAGAATTATTATTAATGCTATAGATGGCATAATGTATGTTGCCAACAAAACCCATCTGAGGCAACGTAAACATAGCAAAAATGAAGGATAGTTTGTGCATAAACTATTCTGTATTTAATTTAATACTACCTTTTATGAACTCATGAGAATGCTATACATATTTAGATTAAAAAGTAAGAAAGTTAAATAGAAACCTAAGTATTTTTTTTTTCAAATAGCTACGTTTTTTTGCTTAAACTATTATTACTATAAAGGTAATGGTATACGGATTTCCTCTTTGGAAGAAAAAAATAAAAACATTTTGTGGTTAAAGCCTCGTAAACACGTGCCAATGAAGCCTAATTAAAGTCATTTAAACATAACCATTCAAAACAAGAATAGCTGCTTCTGCGGTTTTCTGTCTTTAAGAACACACTCTGCAATTTATTCAAAGGGAGCGTGTCTTTAAATGCCAACATGCAGATGATCAGTTCACATTGACACGTGAAATGTGACCCAAAAACCAGGTTACACTGGTGCACAGCAGAGAGCCCAGCTGGCCACAATAAAATCGGAATGGATTAATGTATGATTGAAGCACTAATACAGCCATAAATTCAATATATGAATTTAAAGCAACGTCTCATTTTAAGGCAGTGCTTTTTCCCCTAATGACCCACAGAAATCTGATCAGAGGGTGACCCAGTAAACAGACGTACAAAATGGAGTGTAGAACAGTGTAGTGCAAAGAATGAAGAGAAGAGATTTGTGGTGAAAGCAAATAGACGCACAGTAGTTGGCGTCAGATCACAAGTGTGAAACGTGGCGTCGCTGATTTGCACAAATGATTTCACCTTTCCTCGCCCGGAGCGTTGACGCAGATCGCCAGGGTCTCAATTCAATAAAAATGAAAAATGGCTCATAATAAAAGCGCGACACGGGGAAAAACGAATTTAATATATCACCGTTTTATTACGCACTTATTTCACTTTCCGTGCGAATAAAGATATCTCTCCACTGCACAAGCTGGCTAGGGGGAAGCATAAAAATCAATTGTGTGAATTCAAGGCCATATCAATAACGGCGCAGGACGAGATGAGCGCGAGTGGAGCTGCCATTAGGCCTGTTTAGATCCGCGCGTTACAATCAAATGAATAGAGACGAGAGGATGCGCGCAGGCTCAGCGCCGCACTGACAACATAATTGGCCATTTATGCAAAAGCTGCAAGATCTATGGCCAGGGAGGCGGAAACCAATGTTTGCAAGCCTCTTTGGGCCAACAACAAGCCTCCTGTTTGCGGTGATGTCAGCAGCAAGACCCGGGTTTGTGTGTCGCTTTAAGTAACAGCAAACCAAACCTAAGTCTTGTTCCAAAATGCGCCAAGTGAACATGAGGATAAATCTAACGTGACGAGGATATGCAGGTTCCACATTACGCCCTCTAACGGTTTTACGCCTTGGGAGCTAACGTTTAATCTGTACTGACACGTCAAAAAAGTCAAATATGTCCCGGGTAAAAGTGTCCCGTTTAAAGTTAAGCAGAAGAATTTGATTATAATCCCGCTCCCATAAATAGACCATACAAATATGTCAGACTAAACGTCAGTTTCTAGTTGCAATGCATTTTGGAGCTTATTGGTCACTTTATTCTCACTAAATAGAATCCGAATAGGTCTCGTTATTGATAAAAAAAAAGAAAAAGAAAAATATTAGTAATAGCGTTCTTACATTCAAACTGGCTTTAAAGCAAACAAACAAGCTTTAAATAAAATTATAAAAAACTGATGTCTGATATTGGGCTACATTTCCACATTTTATGTTAATTTTTGCTTTATCAGTAACAGTAACAGTTTTTGTTCAATGCGTAATGCAAAATTTATGCACAAGTTGATATATTTACGCTCAGCTTTTATCTATTTTTGTCGTGTCCTTATTTCTTCTTAAAAGCATGTGTCTGACCCAGGTTTATCGCTTTCACAGCTGACCATCAAAGTGAGTGGCTTTTTGTAGTGTAATGCCATTTTTAGTTTAAACATTCTTGCTAGACGCACTTTTCTTATTACGCATTACGCATACAACTTTATACGAAATGTAAAATAAGCCCACAGATCTCAATTGTGTGCTGTTTTAACCCCAGTGTGGCCTACAACGCGTCAAACAAGTGGAATCTTTCTAAAGACGTAAGAATTATATTCAACAAAAGTGACTCTTACGCTTGTTTTATTAAACATAACGACTTCAGCCTACTTACTGAAACATGTTTTGGTAACTCATACACGTGTGCTGGAATAACGATGTAGTCTATATGAAGGCGTCCTGCTACGGTCCATGGCTCTAAACGCTTGTTAGAGAATCTTCATTAGCTCACTGCTTTATTCTTACACATCGTTCTATCTGCTGCTGCTCATGAGCCACTTCCCCTGAGCGTCATTAAAACTTTATCTAATAAGCTATAGCTGCAAACAGAAGGGGATTTTAAAATGATTATTATTTAAATAAAGATCCCTGACTTATTATGGGCTGCCAATATTAACTCTGGTTATAAAATAGGTCAACGGGAGGTCTGCATATAGAGCTTAAATGCAAACGTGACACGAAGCTGCGCAGGATTGTAATCAGCAATTTTGCTAATGCAATAACAGGCTAAGGAAAAACCCCTCTCTCTCACTCACACACACGCACGCACGCACGCACACGCAGGCACGCACGCCTCGTTGCAGCGGCAATAAGAGGCGCCCCTTTTGCCCAAAGGCGTTCTGTGAGGCTGCCGGCTGTGCGTGATGAATCGTTATCTCCAGGCCACGCTGCTCGTCTGGGTAATAAAGTACCAGCGCTGTGTAGACAAAGGGAATTTGTCACACCAGCCTCCCCGGATGGATTAGTGCTCCGTCGCTCCGTTTAGCTTTAGTTTGGAGGGTCTAGTGTCCACTGTGTGCGCGCGCGAAATTAAAACGGAGAGGTCAACAATCAGCAACACGCGGGTTACTGATGATGATGGCCAAGGAGCTGCGCCACGGAACGGTTGAGTGTAGCTCAAACAAATACACAATAGTGACCGAGTAAGTGCTTACAAATAAGCACTTGTGTTTTACTTTAGCGAAGATGAATTAGAGTAATATTTTTTGGATTAATTGCAAGTCTAAATCATCCAAAACTGTCATGCGTAATAGAGACCACATTACGCAATCGCAGTGTAAAAGTAGCAAACAGTGATGTGCACCTGTGTTATAGGCTACAAAAAAAAATAAAATTGCGAGGCAACGGCCAAAGAAATAGCAACCGTTTTCGTCATAATAGGCAGCCATAAACAAATAAATATTGCTTCTGTTTTGATTGCTAATGTTATGACCTAGATATTTCATTGTGGTGTATCAAATCAGAAAACCCTCTCTCGTTAACCCCCCAAACAGGCTTGTATTTTGGTATAAACATCAAAATAAATCATTTTCCCTTCGTTCAATACTGACACCCTGTTGTTTGTACAATCTGGCCCAAATTCTGATTAAAGATTGAGAAATGCAGAGCAGACAGTAGGTGCGTCCCATATAATTGATGTTTCGCTGCTAAGTTGTCCGATAACAGACACATTTAAAGTGACAGCTGAAATGAGGCCAGACTTGGGAGGAAAAATGCCTTTGCAATCAAGGATGTGGGAGATTACTGTGACGAAGGCTGTCATCCTCCTCCTCCTCCTCCTCCTGCTGCTGCTGCTCCATGGTCCTGTTGGCTCTCTGCTGCATTCAGGTTGGGTTTCAGTCCAGAAACAGACAGAGAAAGAAATAAAAGCACAGTTCCACTATCAGGAGAGAGATGGATGTTTGATCACGTGGATAACAAATCAGTCACCATTGCCTAGAAAAATGTTATAGGTCTTTACTTTGGCTGGACCAGAGCAGCCAACATCATGCTGCAAAAACAAAAGCTGCTTAATATATTACAATTACGTGTTATAAAATCATAACATTGCATTTATAGGACTTGTCCAAAGTGAGTATGTTCTTGGACATATACTAAAAGAGGAAATGTAGATGAATACAAAACCACGGTTCAGAATTTGAGTCTGGTTTCCACTTCATTTCATTGACTGGCAGTGATTTAGCAAAATTAATAAAACTTTATTATCAGTTTAAAATTGTTGTAAATGATAATGATGTGATGTGTAGATCCACATGATATAAGTCCAATAACACAACATTAAGTTTACTCCAGTGATTGGCTGCAGCATCTTCTCTCATTTACACATCTCATGCATGAAATGTAGGCCTAAATGCCGCTTTATCAAGTGTTGTATTAATAAATGGACAATTTAACATCAACAAAATCTCAATAATAATATAAATACAAATATTTAGTGTTGTTATTATATTGTTATTTGCTAAGCTACATTTTGTTGGAAGACCCATAGTGGCGGAAATTGTGTGCTGCACTGAGTTTCTAAATCTACTAACCAATCAAATCCAACCTTTCAATAATAATAATAAAACTATATTGATGAATTGTTTTATTTATTATGTTATTTATACAGTATATGCAAATACATCAAATATACGACAAATGTGAATAGAAATATTAGATATTAGTTATTTTATATATTGTTACTAGCATCCCTTCACTGAAACAAAAAACAAACAAATGTCCTTAATAATGGGAGTTATGATAGCTAACCTAATTAGCTAAATATGATTTATAAGCAACCTTCTGTTTGTTTGAAGTAGGCCAAATATCAAGCACATGTCATCCATCTAAAATTGAATGGAGTTTACAATTCTAAATGTTTATAAAGATGAGCAGACAGTGTCATTGACCATATAATAAATCACCAGGGTTCTGCTGCAGCCAAACAGAACCACTTCTAATAGTGGAACCCTTTTTATTGAGAGGCTGGAATGACATTATTGTGCATTTGGAGAGTTCAGTCCTTGACTGTTCGTCTGCCTCGGGGGAAAACCTGGCGCCTCCTGGCCGGATCAGACGACTGACTGGACAGAGGGAGGAGGAGGAGGAGGAGTGGAAGAGCAGACTGAGCAGAGGAGAGGACAGGGGAGGAAAGAAATCTGGGCAAAACAAGGAGAAATTTATAAAAAAAAACGGATGAATGGAGGAACATGCAAAAGGAAAGAAAACAGAAGGTATTATTATTATTTATTATTTTTATTATTATTGTATTGTATGTTGCCTATATGTATTTGGTAAAATCAATGCAAAAGTTCTACTATTTCATTAGTCTTTCTCTTTCCCTGGACTTAATTAATTTTGCCCTTCTTCTGAGCGGTTTGCCTCAAATAAACCCATCGATTAGGCATCAGTGAGATTCCGAGCCTTTATTGAGTAAGTTGGTGAACCTTAAAGTGAATTACAGAAACTGCCTCTGTCCCTCCAGTGAACTATTTAGGTCAATCTAATTTACTTTGATAAACACCATCTATTTTATTTAGTCTCTCTCAACGCGATTTTCATTGAGGGTTTATCGAGACTGGCATACTAATCTACTTATGAACCTCGATACATTTATTTGTTACATAATAATAATAATAATAATAATAATAATAATAATAATAATAATAATTCATTTGTATTTCATGTATTTAATTATGAGGCAAATAAAGGGACATCAAGTTACTTCCGGGGTTTGTGGACGTAAATGTTCTCGTAGGTTACGTCTGGCTCAATAATAATTTATGTTTCTTTGTTTAGTTCCTTTCCATTTATTTTTAAATTTGACAAGATTAGCCTATTTGTAATAATTTTACATCTTACCTGAGAATAAATAAAAAGCTACATTGTAAATACTCAAACAAAACGAAGCGTTTGATGTAAGCTACATCTCTTGTAAGCTAGCAGGCTTCTTCTTCGGCTGTTGTTGTAGGCTGCACGCGCTGTATTTGGAGGGTAATTGGCCGTATCATTGGCTTTGTCTTGTTTACAAAGCGGCAACAGGAGAGATAATTCAATTTCCTCTGTGCGTATTGAAGAGACACCAGCCGCCTGTCATACCGAGTACAACGACCCTGAACGGGGCAGTGGGTAGTGGAGAACGGGAAGCAGCAGGGCAGGCCTGGAGCAAGGCCCGGGGCGAGGCTGTGTGATGGAGGGGCGGGCTGTCAGAGGACATCTGCCTCCATTAAGAGTAGCAGAGGGCTATTTGTCATAAAGAAGGTTTATGATTGACATCAACACAAGCTTATTAAATTATTATGATTATTAGCTCAATTTAATTGGCAAGCCACACCATAACATTAGCTTACTCTTATTTGAGCTTTAATATGTATTTTTCTTTAGCCTTGTTTTAGTATCAAGAGATACGTTGCTTCAAAGAGGGGTACCTTCTTGTCAGTGCTGCTTAACAGATGAGGCCTCAGGGAGGTTCATCACAGAGCTAAATACATCAAAGGCTTGTAAATGGTTGTATTCTGAGGTAAATGGAAAGAAATGCTAATCTGAGAACAGGGCCCTTTTGGGGGTTTGTTTGTTTTAGTGATGAAGCCTACTAATCCTTTTCATTTATGTTATGATGCCACTTGATACAAGTCATTTGTTTATAGTTAGGCATAACAGTGGTGTAATGATGTAATGATATTAATGTTAATGACTGTCTTGTAGCTACAGGTTAAAACAAGTTTGACCAGACTTATCCTGACGTGATATGCCTTGGATCTGAACATGTGAACATTTACAGTGCCATGTGCTTAATTTGTTCTTTTCTGCTCCATTACAGCACTAATTGTTTTTTTAACCAAGCTACTAAGAAATACAATTGTACAATCATTCACAAACAACTATCACACGATACTCTCAACTCTCACTCTGATAATAATGTCCCATACCACTAAGTGTAGGTTGTTGGGGTTAAGTTTGTTCTGGCTATGTCTCCAGGAAGTGAGTCTGAGTCAATGTAAGGTGGACCAAACATGTGAAAACAGTGTGTGTGTTTACTATAAAGCTCTGCGCTGAAAGAAACGGGACAAGATGGCACATTAAGCCTGAGGGTGCATCATTATTAGACAGCCTGGCTTCTCTCCCTCTCTTACCAACTCTCTATTTTTTCTGTCCAATGGCAGCCGCAGCTGAAGGAAAAACATACAGCTGTTTCCATATAAGGCACAGTTCCTGCTCTCTAATTATGCCGTAATACAAGGCAATATTCCTTCTGCAAATATTCCCACATAAATTCATTTCACAAGCCATTAAAGGTACAGCGGGTGCGATCATTTACATCGCAGCGTCCCAGTACAACACAGAGCAAAGACGGCTTTTTACAACATGGGCTGAATGTGCCAATTCCCCCCAGTCAAACGGCAACCTGGTAGGCATTAACTCAACATAATGTCTCACAAATTAAAGTATTGCCAGGGCTACCACTGCGGCGTCAGATAAATGCGCTCGATTAGCAGGCCCCTCACTGTGAGCACAACAATTGATTGCTTGTTTGTGTTTTCATATGGCGTCGGCAAACGTGGCGAGTGATGGATGGGAGCCCGTCGTCTCAAGTTGCCATCAGTTGATTGCTGTTGTTGCTATCCTCCACTCTCACTACCCCCCCTCCCCCTAACAGCAGACTTGGTCAATCTGCGCACTTTATATATTTTTCTTTTTTTTTCTTGTAGGAAATCTGAGAGGGACAAGAAGGGGCTGATGGGAGCTGAAGCCAGGCCAGTAAAGGGTGTAGTGATAGATGATTCGGCAAGGTGTTAACTGCATGTATGTTCGTGGTGCAGGAGTTAATGCACAAGCTCCATATGATGCCTGTGTTTGTTTTTTTTACTTCAGAACTCAATGTTGTCATGACAAGAGAGTTCTCTTTCTCCATGTGATGTCCATCAAACTAATATGACAAGACACTGATAAATAAGGTGCCAACAAGCTACATGTTCCATCAACACATTGTCACTTTACCGTTTTACCACATATGATTCAAAAACATGTTTTCTTTTAAGTCTAACCTGGGTTAATAAAATTATTATTATTATTATTATTACAAACCGTTTATGAACAAACGTAAATTGGTATGATGATATGTTTTTCACCTTTGCAGACTATTCAAATGGTATTGTTTTACTGATTAAATTGATGATTGTCTAATGTTGCTATAATTTTGTATTCGGATGTTTTCTGATCACCTTCTTATAATCGTACAAGATACACCTGCTTTTCCTTCTCCTTGCACCTTTTTGTACGTTCACTCAGTAATCTAGTTATGAATACCTGCCTGAAAGTGTAATCATCCACTTAAACCATTTGGGCTCAGCAGCTCTAATCTGTAATCGAATTACACTCCTTTTCCACTGGACAGCTCAGTCTTCAGCACTAGTTTAGCCCTGATCATTTAGTCAGTATATTAGAAGTAATTTACTAGCCACAGCAATGGTGAGAAACTAAGAAAAAAAGGGTGATTTTTATAAGCAAGCAAATGTGTTGCAAAAGCTCCCATATTAATGCAGGCTGAATTTCATTTTACTAGGTTTTACAGAAAAAGGTCTTGTATAACTAACAGAGAAAATCCATTTTTGCTGTGCTAATGAAAAGCATTGTTCCCCTTTTCATGCTCTTTTCTTAATACCATTATAACATTGTAAAGCATAACACAAGCACAGCCACTGGAGTCTTTGAGTTTAGGCCTCTCATTACTGTAATCAGGACAGTGTGTCCAGGTGAGAGCAAGACGGGTCTCTGTGAACATATTTCTGCATTAATTGATATTTAGCTGAATCTGTCTCATAGGTGCTGAGTGCAGGTGCAGCTGCAGAAATGATGAGAATGCCCTCCCACTTCCCTTCTGCATTAGGAATTTCACCTCGTCCTGCTCTAACCCTCCTCCCGCCTCGGGTCCACCATATATGGTCAGAATAAATATAAATACAATCATGAGAAAACACAATATAGAAGGTAGAAATCAAGTATATATTAAAAGTGGTTGCTGGTTTCTATGCACTCAATGTAGACCCTGTTGCAGTAAACTGCCTGCTTTATCCCACAGAGGAGAGCAGCCAAGAGGAGGCCTGCTTCCAACGGCAGCCAAGACAGCTAATTACATTTTCCATCTCGACAAGAATGGAGGATCCCTTCCTATGTTATTAATCATAATGAGGGGAATATAATAAGCTGCCATACATCATGCCGTTGACAGTCGTAGTTTGCCATTTGCAAGCCCAAGCATTCTTCTCCTTTTAATGGCCGTAAACTGAATTAATGTACACTGAGTTCGAAGTCCATAATCAATTGTGGATGAGATTTAAAGCCTTTTAGCCACACCCTCCAAGATTTTGGATGGATATTACGAACGGACGATCCAGAAAAACACTAGAAGTGTTTGGATGCATCTGTGCAAGAGAGTTTCTAACAAATGGACTTCACAAAGTGATTTATTATGTTCAAGACATTGTGATATGGTCTTGTACACGGGGGGTTAACAGGGTTGGAGCAGAGTCATTGTTTCTTGATTTATATTATCTATAGAATAACTACAAGGTCATAGCTACACACAAATTCTAAGTGGCATTTGTATGTTTTCCCCATGCTTGCACGGGTTTCCTCCGGGTACTCTGGTTTCCCCCATTAACAAAAACAGGTGTAGGTGTAGCTAGCTTTAATTTCCCCACGGGAAAAGTAAAAGGATAATATAAAAAATTAATAAAAATGTCAATGCTGGTTTGAATTAGTGTTAGGCATTATTCAGCCTAAAGACCTCTTGTCCAATGAGATTTTTTGATGAAGATCAAACCTTGCACTTCTCATTTGGTTCTTCTTTGGCTAAAATGCAAACTTAATTGTTGTTAAAGCAGTTACTTTTATCGTTGAAGTCTAGTCTATGTAGTGTTTATACCAGTGGCCTCTTGTGACTTTAGAAGGGGTTAGCATTTAAATTTTAGTAGGAGTTTTTTTCACTTGACTTTTTACAATTCTTGTTTTGTCTGTATTCACTACATACTGTATGGTTTATACAGGGTTGGAGGCAAGGTGGGTTAAGTGTCTTGCCCAAGGACACAACGACAGTATGAACTGTGGGGAGAGCGGGAATCGAACCGCCTACCTTCCGGTTAAAGGACGACCGCTCTACCACTGAGCCACTGCCGTACTACATATCTAATATTGAAAGACTACTTCTGCAGAGCTTATGCTAACTCCTGTGTACAGAGCTGACACTGTTACCCTACACATACTTTTATCCAAACCGTACCAAATTCAATATTGACCCAAAAATGGTAGTATTGGTAATGCTATCTATCTTGAAAAGTTCTTTGTTTATAAATGTTAGCAACATGTAACATACAGGGGCAGATTTACTAAAGGTGCACAAATTATGATTCACAGATTTACTAAGATTTACCCTAGTGTTGTTTGTTATCTTAGGAAAGGCAATGAACACTGGTGATTTTGTGACTGGGCTTGTATTTGTTGGCGCTCCCTTTTCATGGTGCAAAAACTTGGCAGGAGATTATATATATATGACAGAGGCAGACTTAATTACTAAGGTTCCCAATTCAAAAAACTAAAGGAGTGACTAGCACTAAACATTTACACCACCGCTTAAAGTGACAGTACAGTTTGTGTTGTGTGACTTAACTTAACGGTATGAAAATATGTCTGCTCAGCACCCAACAAAATTTTAGTAAATATGCATCAAAATAGGCCAGCGCTGTCATGCAACAGCAAATTGGCTTCCTGGGCAAATTTGCACAGCCTAGTAAATCTGGCGCATACTGAAAACAAGCTGTAAATAATTGACTAATAATTGAAATAGTTCTTCACCATTTAAGACACATAGTGACCCTTGCAAAGGTAAGGCTAGCAAACCGGATAATATTTCTTCTTCTGTTGTAAACCCTGACACTCCTGAATCAACTAGGGCAACCAATTCTATCACTGTGTTTAATAACAGTGGGAAAAATGAAAAGATCCTGAAGGTAGCTATACCTGCTGAACGGCTATCTGGAGAGAAACACCACCACAATGTAATTTAACGGGACTCAGCTCGGAGCCCTTGGGCAGCCACTGAAAGAAGAGAAAGGGGGAAAAATATCTCTGAATGTAACAAATAGGAAATAAAGGCTCTCCTTCTCTTAATCGTGCTCAACGCAAGGGTGGGAGGCATAGGTTAAGGACTTCACAAGCCCAGAGAAAGTCCAAGTGAGTCTGGTCACTATTTCGATAACTTCATCAATCCCGGGAAATGCAATCAGATAAGAGTCCAAGTGGAAGCTGCTGTTTGTTACCCTCTGGGAGGGAAGGAGAGACATTCATTTCGGCGAGTAGGGCACACGATCTCCCTTTTGTAATTAAGAGTACCCAAATAAACTGTGTGCGTTAGCCCTGAAGTGGAACGGTTCGAAACAAATAAAAGGCTAATGAAGAAATGATTGCTCTTTTACCGAATGGAGGGAAGAGACGGCATCTTAAGACAAACTACATTCTACTCATTATCGGAATGAGTCCGCAACAAATGAGGGTATCTGAATGTGCATTTGCATTATTTAACAGCTGGCTGGACTTATACTTGTATAAAGCAGGTAGAAGATGAGGTGGAAATGGAAACACTAAGAGTTTGTTACCAACAAATAGATTGAATTTAATGAGTTACCGCTGACATAGTTCTTGTTAAGGTCTGTTTGAAGGATAACTTGAAGCGCTATTACATTTAAAATTAAGAGCTGTTCACATTGGTGTCTACAGGAGTTTTGTTCCCCTAGAGAAAGCCAGAGTAAAGAAACCTAAGTTTTGTAAAACTAGAAATTTTACTCAAAAAGGTCCTTCAAACCTTCAATCAGAGTCCACAGCTATTGGCAATGTCTCAAATCCAGTGTTCAGTTTTGGTGTATAAGATACACAAATAATTCCAACTCATGAGTATATTGTCTATCTATGAGTACTATGCCATAGAGAAAAAAAACTCCCTCACTATTGTATAAAGTCAATCAAAAACTAGTGTTACTTGCAGGTATTGGAGGTTTTTGAATTTGTACTCACAGTTGTTAGACCTTCTCAGACAATGATACAGATACTTTAGACACTGTTGTCTCGGTTTTAAATATTTTCTCTGTATAGTGCTGTTTAGGCATATTTTGAGTTAAACAATAATGAAAGTAAAGGTCAAGCGGCTCACAACTTTCCTTTGTCACTGATAAAACAACTGAAAAATCCACATTGCCCTGAAAATTGTCCAGGGTTTACAATACAGTTCTGCACTTGGTATCTCAGTATCAGTGAGTACTCCCCACTGACTTTTAGTGCACAATAATGATAACATGAGTCACAATTTGGTGGAAAAGACTTGTACTGTAACTTTATAACTTTTTTGGTAATTCAAAACTAAACTGCAATAAACCACCTTGGGGTCAAGAACACAATTTGCTAAACAGCGGCTAACGAGGACTTATACTCACTAAATATTTAGCATTTAGTGAAAATCAAAAATCTAATTTGTCTGTCAAACGCTTATGTGGCCAGAAATGATTCATTGTTACCCCCTGCCACAACTGTGTTAGCGTTTGACCATAAATCATGATCATCGTAGTGTCCTCAAATCCAGTGCAAATTGTACATTAATAAAATAAACAGTAGTAAATATATTATTAAAATGTAATTATAGGTTTAGCTATGTTGTGTTTTATGCTTAAAATATCTTTAACTAAACATTTCATCTTATTTCATATATTTTACTTGAAACAGAGCCTGAAACTCTGTTGGTGAAATGAAACAAAAATACAGAGGCAGAGGCCCCCTGTCTGTTGTAATGTTAAAACAAAAAGCCTCAATAGTCAAATAATTGGTAAAGTTATCCATCAGAAACTGTTATATAAAGAAAGCTTGAGAAATTTGGCTCAGCACAAAAAGTAACACAATAGCTTTTATGCCATGAACGGTTTTCTATGTTTACTCAGAGGCTCACGACTCGTGAATCTCTTCAGCAAGTGAGTAGCCCTAAGCTTCTTATAATTAAAATGTTTCCCAGTGTTCCTGTTACCTTATATTTCTGTAAGTGAGTGCCTTTTTGTCTCTTGTTTACTTTTCTTGGCAGATAACTGACGGCAGATCAAGATGTCGAGCTATTTGCGTTGAAAGGTTTTGACTGTGGAGATGAAAGTTTGTGAATTCCAAAGCAAAACTGTGGCTCCGGTTACAAAGCGAGGTCAATCCACTTGTGGTGACTAGATTTTAGCAGTGAGGGTGCCATAGGTGGATGAAAACACGCTAGCGTAGCAGACATGTCAGCTATTTGAAGATTTCAGCTGTCCTGCCGCGTCTTGTAGAGATACATTTAGAGTGCAAACCTGTGACGAAATGTATAAAAATGAAATTTGTTAACGGGTCATCGAGCGAAAAGTTGATCGTCCGTGGAAAGCATGGCACATACCTCTGCAGCCGTGCCGTTGTAGAGGCTTGTCGGTTATCACCTGAAATGCGATCTTTCCAAATTCTTGGCTACTGTAACTAAGGGGATTGTTTTGTTCCTCGGCAGAGAGCAACCCCCTTCTCGTCTTTGACTGTCCGCTCATAAAAGTGTCAAGATTTAAATATCCGGATTAAGAATGAGTGAAGCGGCTGCCATTTTCAACAGCTTGTGTAGACTTTCAGCAGAAGGGAAATCCATTAGTCCCAAATAGATGGCAGTTCTCTGGAAACCAGATAGGGCATGCTTTTATTAAGAAGGACACAAGTTAATTTATGTCGCAGCCTTAAATGGGCCTGTTTCTTAAATGTGTTAATGATCAAGCAGGTGTTGTAGGGTGTCACTTTGGAACAACAACTGGTGCTCTGCCAAGACTGCATCTGAACTGTGGAAACTGGAAGACAGATAGGTGTGAATTTCAATATTGTCTTGTTTTTTCTTATCTTGTTTTGGTGTTGCATAAAGGTGTATTGTGTAAAGTTTTGTAGTATTTGTAGCTGAAACCAATGAAACACATGTCACTGTTAATCTGAATCTCAAACAGTTTAATTCTGGTTAAATAAATTTCAAAAATAATAATGTAGAGTTATATAATAGTGTAGAATGGCTTTAAAAACATTGAAAGCTCAATATAACCGATTAGTAGTTAATTTCTTGTACCCACAACTACTCAGAAGACAAACTGAGCACTGCTGAAGGAGCGGCACATTCACATAAACCTTTGGGTCATTTATGAACTGATTTGGTTTCTGAACCTTTAAAACTTATCTAATTTATCTTATTTATAATCCAATTTGTACAGGATATCATTACAGGACGGCCTTACAGTTGTGCTCATAAGTACAAATATTTTTTTGGCCATTTTTCAGAGAATATGAAATAGAGCACAAAAGCTTTTCCTTCACTCATAGTTAGTGGTTGGATGAAGCCATTTCTTGTCAAATAATTGTGATTACTCTTTTTAAATCTCTAAATCTCAGAAACTGACCCTGATCAAAATTTTACATTCTTAATACTGTGTATTGCCACCTTTAAATTCACTGACAGCTTGAAGTCTTTTGTGGTAGTTGTGGATGAGGCTCTTTATTTTCTCAGATGGTAAAGCTGCCCATTCTTCTTGGCAAAAAGCCTCCAGTTCCTGTAAATTCTTGGGCTGTCCTGCATGAACTGCACATTTGAGATCTTCCCAGAGTGGCTCTGTCACTGGGTGTCTTATGTCCTTTTGTGAATTGTGTGTGTGAGGCCCCTTTAAGGCCATATGACTTTTAGACTTTAAATTGGGTAACACCCCATTCCACCTGAGCAACGACGGGAACCAATAGGACGAGCCCGGACTCTGTTCAAAAGGGCCAATGGATAGACAGAAGCGGGAACGAAGGACAACAGGAAGGAACGCAGGATGACGGGGGGACGGAGGAACGGGGACGAAAAGAAAGGATGGAACAGAGGCAAGAGAGAGAAGGAAACCAAGTAAGTAAAGGGCCGTGTCCCGCTTAACCACTGCATGTTGTGTGCTTTTAGTTATGTGTGGTTAGCTGAGCTGGGGTTGTTTTGTGTGTATTCTTAGCTTGTGCCTGCAACAGGGTGACCGGCGGGAAGACAGCTGGATTCGCAGAGGCACAACGAAGGCAGAGGGTGGACTCAGAGAACTGGACTACTTATTCTACGTTTTGGGACACGAGAGGGTGCTAGGGCGTTGCCCAGTCCATCTGTGAACACAGGCCTGCCGAATAAGACTTCTCTCACTCGGCCTAAATGGACAGGAGGACTTTCCGTTCTTGTTTAGTAAACCGTGTTTTTTTTTATTAGTCAGACTGCTTGCCCCTGCAGTCTGCCCCCTTTTTTAGAATAACTTGTTTTTTTTTTTGTATCAACTATCTATTCCAGATTTTTAACCTTTTTTCTTAGCTAAGACTTTTTACCTTGTTTTAATAAATCTATTGTAACCTGCTTTGGTGTCTGCTCTCTGTGGTACATTTTAGAGATCAAAGAAGAACCTCAAACTGACCCTAAAAAAAAAAAAAATCGTCAGTTTGACAGCTCAATAATATTGAGGTCAGGAGACTGAGATGGTCAGTCCAGAACCTTCACTTTATTCTGCTGTAGCCAATGACA